>CM029537.1:2162754-2175254 GCA_017141395.1 Laodelphax striatellus
ATGTTTCATCTGAATGCTGACCATATAGCCTGGTTTTCATTGGTAAAGTTAGTGGTCGAGTAACTGGCATACTAACTCTACCGTACTAACTCTACTCTACTTAGTTGGTACTTAAAAACAAGTACTCTACCATCACTCTACTCTACTATGAACGCTTTCATTGAGAGAGTTCACAAGATAGTTAGTACTCGCCCAGGGGACTCTACCACTAACTCTACTTATGAAAACCAGGCTATACAGCTACTTATTTCCTAGACTAAAATATTTTCACACATTGAAATACAGCAGTTTTCAGTTCCCCGTACCTTCAATTCAGTGTTGTCATATTCTTTTCTCTTCAATTGCAGCGTTGTCAGATTTCTTTCCATGTTATTTTGAAAAAAGGTAATTACTGGAGGAAATTAGAGTACTTTTAATCCCCAGGGAGGGAAGTTAATTGGTAATTCCAATTGGTTAGCAGCATAGAGAGCCCTTAGTACATAGTTCTGAGGCTACGTTTGTCGATGCTAGGTTGGCCACCCGTTTTAGTCTAGGACTTGGCTAAATCCCGAGCTCATGAACCGGCCTTAATGAACTCTACTAATGAAAACCAGGCTTTAAGCTTAGGGTTGGGACAGCTTTTAGCTAAACACACGCATGAGCAACTACAGCGGTTTTATCAGCTGTGATTCTATCTAGTTTCAATCCAGTTTTTTAAAACTGAATGCTGGATCAGATTGAACTAGAACAATTTTGTTATGGTTTATCTGTTTTATAGTTGTCAATACGATACAAGTTTCAAAATTCCTTCTGAGATGGCAACTGTTTTGATTTCAATTATGAAACTGTAATGAATGTGTTATAACATGGTTGTAGATGATAAAAAAAAGTAATAAACACTTCTACTCACACCACATTTGTTCTTGCATCACCATATACAACTTTCCATTTTTCCCCAATTTCCAACGTTTTATACTTAGTACCGGCCATGTAATATCGCCTGTCTCTTTCCAAGTTATAATATGTCTTAGGTACTGAGACAGGGCCTGTGAACCTGAAAACAGGAACATTTGAAAAATCCTTGATTTTCTTTCCAGGCAGAACATGCAATTAAATCTGACAGTTGTACAATTATGTCTAATGGAACCTATAAGGCCTTCAGCCCACGGAGCAACTGGTATCTGACTTCAGTCAGCAACCCAACGTTGCCAGATGACATTTGGCTGTTCGGGTAATCGGGTAATCTAACCTATCAGCCAATGTCATCTGGCAACGCTGGGTTGCTGACTGAAGTCAGATAGCAGTTGCTTCGTGGGCACACGGCCTAACTGAACCTTTAAGGCTAGGCGTACAAAGGCTAACCTAGACAAGACAAGACGAGATTAGACACAGTAATTCACATAGTTGCTTATGCAACAGCACACACTGATGCAATGACTAATCGGTGTGTGTTCCTTAATAAGCAACTATGTGAAGTAGTGTGACTAAACATGTCTAATCTCGTCTTGTCTTGTCTTGACTAATCGGTGTACGCCTAGCCTAATGGAACTTCTAAAGCAGAGGTGCCAAACTCAAATTTGCACAGGGCCATATTTTACATTCAGAATCCCTAGGCGGGCCGGATTAAAAAAATGTACTGAATTATCATAACATTTCATTTATTTAATTACATAGTATAAGACTTGAAATAAATATATAAATTTAGAACCAAGCTAATTGGTGAGAAAAAATGTAAAAACGTTAAAATACTATTTTATTTTTATATTGCATGTAGCCTAACATTTTTCTGCAAGTTAAATATGATATTTCAGTGTATATATTATTTAAATATAAAAATATCAATAGGAGTTCAAAGAGAAGAAATTTCTCTTTAATTTGATCACTTTTATAATTTTTCAACTCTCTTACTGACACGAATTTTCTGAGATCTAGCAAGAGTCTTCAAAACATCTAAGTGAGAAAATTCAATTCAATGAGTTGTAACTCTACTGGATAAGAAGACTTGATGTTGTCAAAACCACATATTTAATAAAACAATGAGATACTGCAGTTTTGGTTGTTACACCATTATCAATCTCTGGTAGCCTGAACTAAAACTAAAGATCAGTGTAGCTGTAGCAAAATTTATACTCGTGACCGAGCGCTGTGATTGGCAGTTGAATGGCCTATCAAGGTGAACGACTGCCATTGGCCTAGATAAGCTCCTCCCACAATGGGTGGTTTCTACAAACATCACAGCAATGGCGGTTCAAACAACAAACAAAGTAAAGAAAGGTAATTGGTATTTACAAAAACAGATGAAATGAATAGGAATGCTTGAAGAGAACAATGTGGAATAAAAATATCAAGAAAATTCAATGACAAACAAACTTAGGCTGATGATAAAACTCGATTTGTGGTATTGTGCTGGTTGGAATGAATCTGATCATTTAAACTGTAATTTAGATCATTCCTTTACTATTCAAATGCAGAAACTCAACATTCTCCTCAGCCTTGAACTTTTGATTGTTTGTGATCAAATGTTCAGCAAAATTAGAATCCCCATTCTGTTTATTCCAATCCCTAATATGTTATTTCACCCTACTTTTGAAACTTCTACGTGTCTGTCCGACAGGCCAATTTTCCCACATTGTTCTCTTCAAGCATTCCTATTTATTTCATTTGTTTTTGTATTCACCTTTCACTTTTCCAATCACCTTTCTTTATTTTGTTAGTTGTTTGAACAAACAACTTTGTATAAACACTTGTAAATACTTTTAATTCAGCAATCTCGAAAAATTTTTAATTTTCAATCTTTCAGTTTTTGAAAAATGCATCATTTTCGAGTCAATCGCCAGTGTGCAAATCAATGCAACATCTATATGCTTCATTGTATAGTTTAGAAACAAATTTAATTTAAATTATTAATTTAATTCAAAACAGTTTATAGTTGTAAAAACAACCTCATACTAGTATTTATGAATTTGCTGTTACTCAGAACTGTACTCATTTCAGTTATTTACTCACTGGAATTTTTTCATTGTTTCCATGAGAACTGTACCACTAATCTTCTCACTCTTAGCTCTATTAAGAATCACTCTTCCTTCTGAAAGTTTGAAGCAAAGTAAATAATTGAAGTGTAATGAAAGATTTGAATTTTTATTTATTTCAACATCTGAAGTGAGTTTTAAAATCTTAGAATATTTAGGGCCGGTTCATGAGCTCGGGATTTAGCAGAGTCCTAAACTAAAACGGGTGGCTACCGTAGCATCTACAAACATTTGTCTCGACAGTTTAGTGGGTTAGCAGCATAGAGAGTCCTTGGTACGTAGTGTCGAGGCTCACGTTTGTCGATGGCCACCCGTTTTAGTCTAGGATTTGGTTAAATCCCGAGTTCATGAACCGGCCCTGAAATTTCTATTTTACAAAGAATTTTTCTCAGCACTTCAAGATTGATTTCTTTACAATTTGATAAAACTTGAAAACTTTCTTATAATTGAAGAACATTTATAAGGAAAAATAATGTTTGATTTCATTCCCCAATTTATTGTAAATTTAATTCATGCTTCTGCAATGTGCCCTTGTCTATCTAAATAGACTCCCTAACAAAAATTAATTAACAAAACATATAATTAGAATAAGATGTTATTTTTGTTCACTTAAGCTTTATCATCGACTAGAACCGTTCTTATTAGAAGACGACAGAAAGCCCAAATGATAACATTGAATCAAATGGCTAGCTATTCGAACGCTTTCTGACAAAAACAATTCCAGTGTAAATCTAGGCTAAAACAGTATTTTTGTAATCACAGGACCAGTCCCCCGGGATTCCAGGAATAATATTCGAAAATCCCGAGAACCCAGGATTGTAAACAGGCCTGGGATTGCCTAGTCGTCCACTGGAACCATTTTTGGCAGAAAGCGTCCAATGTCCAAACATTGTAGCCATTTGAATCAATGTTAGCATTTTGGATGATTGGTCGTTTTCTGACAAAAACAGTTCTAGTGGACAACCAGACTATAACTAAGGTTCAGATTCCTCATTGTAGCCTAATCGCACAAGTATAGCAGGATCCTTTTAACTTGTCAGAAAACATATGATCGACGAGCATAATTATGATCACAATACTTAACCTACAAATGCTGAATCTCGCAGATTATTTAAAAGGTCTTTTAAAAAGTTATTCTTTGAAAGGTCTTCTTTAAAAAGGTCTTTCAAAGACTTTGAAGGTCTTTAAGACTTTTAAGTCGTTTGATTATTGTGTCGAAGTCACTGTTTAATTTATATCAAAACAGCTGATTTCTGACAAGTTAAATGGATCGTGCTATAAAAATTAACAGAGTACAAAAATTTAGAATTTTTTATTATCAACTGAGCTCACCATACTTCACAGGTATCCTATCAATTTTTCTCCTTCCGGTTTTCTTCTCTTGAAAATAGAAAGTTTCTCTCAAGCGCATGGTAACATTGCCAGACGGATCCATTTCGTACCAAACATCAACGCTATCAGAGTATTGAATGTTTTTTAGTTTATCCAATGACACTTGCCAGTCGCTTACAATCCTCTTGAATTCGTGATTCACGTAATTCTGTAGATCAATAGCAAGGTTAGTGGATATAAATTCATTCATTAATTAGCATCCTTTTACCGCCTTTAAAAGGGGTGTATGGATTTGTCAGTAATTTACATTATTACTTTATTACATTATTACTTCTCAAATTCGTAAGATATTATATTGCTTTGCTCGTATCTTAACCCTGGATTTCAATCGTGATTGAAAATCGAAAAGAAGAAGAAGAAGAAGAAGAAGAGAAGAAGAAGAAGAAGAAGAAGAAGAAGAAGAAGAAGAAGAAGAAGAAGAAGAAGAAGAAGAAGAAGGAGAAGAAGAAGAAGAAGAAGGAAAAAAAAAGAAGAAGAAGAAGAAGAAGAAAAGAAAAAGAAGAAGAAGAAGAAGAAGAAAAGAAAAAGAAAAAGAAAAGAAGAAGAAGAAGAAGAAGAAGAAGAACAAGAAGAAGCAGGAGGACGATAAGAAGGAGGAGGAGAAGGAGATAGAGAAGAAGAAGAAGAAGATCAAGAAGAAGGAAGAAGAAGATAGAAGGTGGTGGACAAGGTGAAGGAGGAAAAGAAGGAGGAGAAGAAGGAAAAGAAGAAGAAGAAGAAGAAGAAAGAAGAAGAAGAAGAAGAAGAAGAACAACTAGAAAAAGATGGCGAAGAAGAAAAAGAAGAAAAACGAGAAGATTATGGAGAAGAAGGAGGAGGAGTATTGGAAACTATTTCATGTACTTATAGTACTTATATCATGTACTCTATCATATATAGCACGATCCTTTTAACTTGTCAGAAATCAGCTGTTCCGGTAATAATTAAACAGTGATTTCGATACAATAATCAAAAGGCTTAAAAGTCTTAAAGACCTTCAAAGTCTTTAAAATACCTTTTTAAAGAAGACCTTTCAAAGAATAACTTTTTAAAAGACCTTTTTAATAATCTGTGAGATTCAGCATTTGTAAGTTAAGTATTGTGATCAATCATATTATGCTCGTTGATCATATGTTTTCTGACAAGTTAAAAGAATCCTGCTATACTATTTTTCATGAAAAATATTATCATGTACTAGTAGTTCAAAGTCGCAGTTTTGTGCGACCTGGGATGTCCTAGTTCTTTAAAATGACATGAACTATCTACTTATGTTGTGCTTTATCTATGTTATGAATTTCTATATCTATTTTCCTATAACATTTCTATATTAATATCTATGATATTAATTCAATTCTCACCTGGTGATCGCTGCATTTCCATGCTTGCCTGGATATCAATTTCATGTAGTCGCCAGTATTATGCTCACGCAAAACTGTGATTTCATTCTCTTTTTTAATCCTAATTTTAGTTTGAAAAACGATTCCATCCATTGGTAAACATCTAGAAATAAGAGAGAAAGAGATGAAGATTCTGAATAAAAAGACTTGCATAATAAAATTTGTAGAACGAATATTGGTGTGAAATCTTCCCAAAATAGAAAAAACGTTTTGAAACTGTCATACTAACTTTTATTTTGATAAACACAATGTTTACACCAGGACCATGGTTTCATGTTATACAGGGTTGGTGAAAATTATGGAAACGGCTTAATATTTCTTATACGAGGGTAATTTGACAGTAGGTGACATTGCGGATCCTACTAAAATCGAAAATACTACTTTACTGTGACTTCAAAAATCTAGTCCGCCATCTTGGATCCGCCATATTGAATCTAACCTCATTTTTTTAAATGGTAAGGTGGTCATGTTATACCGGGTTAACATAAAAGAATGGTGCGGTTTCAATAGAATTGGTGCGATTTTCTGACAAACATTTGAAGCGAAACAGTGCATGATTCCTGTCTAATTAAGGTTGTTTGGCTTGAACGCTGGTTTCTATAAAAATGCAATCTTCGCACCATTCTTTTATGATAACCTTGTATATAATTTCGATACAGAATTTCGAGAGAAAATCAATGGCGAAAACCGCACATCGATATGTCAAACCGTTTTTAAGATATTTTAATTATTAATCAGACATATTTACTCTAAACCAGTTAATATCTCAAAAACGGTTTGACATATCGATGTGCGGTTTTCGTCATTCACTTTGCCTTGAAATTCCGTATTGAAATCATGTATCGCATTGCAAGATTTAGCAATGTGAAGATCTCCTTCATTTTCCTAGGGCAGAATTATCTAAATGGTGAACTTCATATCAAGAAAAATTGATAGCTAATTGATGAATCTCTTGTGATAAATTGCTTTCCTTGGCTTGATCTGCATACAAGGTTGTAGCATTTATTAAGTCAAAAACTGGAATCAATTAGAAAATATAATAAATATACAATTTAAAACGGACTGGCTGGACGAGCATTCTAAGGCTGGGCGTACACCGGTTAGTCAAGACAAGACAAGACGAGATTAGTCAAGTTTAGTCACAATAATTCACATAGCTGCTTATGATCAGCACACACCGATGCAATAACTAATCGGTGTGTGTTGCTTCATAAGCAACTATGTGAAGTACTGTGACTAAACGTGACTAATCTCGTCTTGTCTTGTCTTGGCTAACCGGTGTACGCCTAGCCTTACTTAAGTTTTCAAGTCTACCGAGGCTCCTATTTAGAATGATTGCTACCGTTACAATCTGTAGACTATTCCAGGAAGGTACACCAAAAACCATCTAACTTATGACTTTCATTCAACTAAGACTAGGCGTACACCGGTTAGTCAAGACAAGACGAGATTAGTCATGTTTAGTCACAGTAATTTACATAGCTGCTTATGAAGCAGCACACTCCGATGCAATAACTAATCGGTGTGTGTTGCTTCGTAAGCAACTATGTGAAGTACTGTGACTAAACGTGATTAATCTCGTCTTGTCTTTTTTTGGCTAACCGGTGTACGCCTAGCCTAGGGTTCCTGTGAAGAGGAGCTACGACGGAGAAATGTATGCAACCTGCACAACACTCAACATTTGGGGGGGGGGGGGTATGTAGGCCTACTATATAGCGCTTTCCCCAAAAAAAAACTACTATAATTTGAAACAATCATTATAAAATTTCTCTTTAATTTTATGAGGATGATTGTTATAATGGAGTTACGAAAACGAACATAACCTTATTTTCTGGGTAGAAGCAGTAATTGTAATGAGACCTTTCATTTACCTTGTATTTACCTTTTATTTACCTTGTATTATTCTCTTATTATTTTTTCTGTAGGTTCAATGGACAGAAACTGAAGTTGCATTTGGCATTCCTGTGAAGGTGTTTCAAGGAGCTTCACACCTCCAGTCTGTTGTTGCTTCACTGGTCTCAGGTATGATTGAATCTTTTTTATTACCCACGCACAAGTGAACCACTAAGGCTAGGCGTACACCGGTTAGTCAAGACAAGACAAAACGAGATTAGTCATGTTTAGTCACAGTAATTCACATAGTTGCTTGACTAACCGGTGTACGCCTAGCATTAAAATACAAATGTTTTCTACAATAATCACTCACTCGATTGTCTTATTCTCCTTCTCTAGTGGTTTGCTATCATCTCGGAAGCTGACTTCCAATGTGATACCGTCTGATTTGATTTGTTTCTCCAAGGAGTGATCCTGAGTAGGTTCCTTTTCCTTCAGTGATTCTATCAAACTGCTTGTGATCCAGTAGATGTCTTCATCGGATCTAGCGATTGCATCTCCACTACTACCAAATCTGTACAGAAATTCATATTTATTCTATTCATTTATTCATTCTCCAAAACGTAAATGGCCTAAGATACAGAGATCTATATCAATAAAAGAGAGTTGGTGTCTGTACGCTCGCTTATAACTCGAGAACGGCTGAACCGATTTAGATGATTTTGGATTAGTTTGAATTGTTATAGCACTGGTTAACATAATATGTATTAAAATATAAGAAAATCCCTTTATATTATTAATAAATAATTAGTACATTAATGACCTAACCTATCAAACATTTTACAGACCTATGATTTGTTTTGAACTTGCCAGCTACCGAAGAACGGAAAGATGATCGTGATTTAAGATCAGGAAAATGAGCAGTATGATATTAAGCTTCTGTAGCCCAGTGGTTATAGCAACTGCGTGTCAAACGGTAAATTGCGGGTTCAATTCTCACTTCGGACAAATTTTTTTTGTAATAGGTTTTCTACTCAAATTATTTTTTACGCTAGAATCATCAATTAAGAATGAGTTATCGGTCGTATCATATATTTTATGTTTTATTGTTTCTAAGAAGGGGAAAAAATAAATTGAAAAAAAAAAATTATTGATTATATAAAATAAAAACTACATTGATTATATTAAATATATTTTTACTTCATGACATTTTTTTTTGGGGGGGGGGACATGAAGGAGGAACATTTGGGGGAAAGAGGGAGGTGACATTTTTGGGGGGGTTACGTGAAGGGATGGCCAATGGGGGAAGAGGGGGTTGACATTTGGTGGGAAAGAGGGGGTTGACATGAAGGGGGATTTGTGGGGATGACATTTGGGGGATGACATTTTTTGGAGTGTGGCATGAAGGAGGGGGACAATTGTGGGGAGAAGAGGGGGGGACATTTGGGGGGGGGGTAAAGAGGATGATACGAAGTTTGCCGGGACAGCTAGTTGTATAATAAGGGCCGGTTCATGAGCTCGGGATTTAGCCAAGTCCTAGACTAAAACGGGTGGCCACCGTAGCATCGACAAACGTTAGCCTCGAAACTATGTACTAAGGGCTCTCTATGCTGCTAACCCACTAACCTGTCGAGACAAACGTTTGTCGATGCTACCCGTTTTAGTCTAGGACTTGGCTAAATCCCGAGCTCATGAACCGGCCCTAACAGTTTGGTTATTGGTGTGAAAAGGTCAAGCGCCCACTGAGGTGGAGTTGCGATGGCGTGGCAAAAAACATATATAACTAAATGAAACAGCGCACATCGAGGTATTTCATCTACTGTAGTAACTTAGGTTGTGTAGTGTCATAACTGTTATGTTTATATTCAGCGTGTTGCCACGCCATCGCCACTCCACCTCAGTGGGCGCATGGACTAATGGCGCGGATTCACGATACCAGTAGACGTGTAGGTTACTGGCAGGTCATATGATCATCCACTCTATACAAACAAATAGGGCAATGCACACCAGTTAGTGTTATTATACAATCTCTGTAATGAGCACCTTCAGCAGTCTTAGGGTTACGAAACCACAGAGAATTCAGAATAAATATACAATGAAGACCAGGCGATTCTTTGAAGACCCCCATTTTGGTGGCTTGAAATCCTGCAGTTTAAAAAAAAAATACATAAAAAGTTTCACGTACATGGTTTACCTTATCCCTTGAGCTTATTGGAGTTTTCTGATCCATAATATGGAGATTTTTGATTTTTTCTTTTAAACTCATTACTAAACAAATTGAATAACTTATAGAATTCAAATGACTTACTTGGGGCTTCCATGTTCTCTAGTAAACTCATCTCCAGGTTCCAGCTTTATTTCACCATCTGAAAAATGTAATTATAAAGATTGAATACGAATGGATGTCATGTGAAGGATTATAATATCAGGGTGGATTAACGTCCATATATTTATATTATTATGTAATGCATTGTTTGTGAGAAATACCTCAACCTGAGGTACACTTTATAATCACAGTGTGGCCATTTGATGTCACATTTTCGATTGGTTAGCAGATCCAAACATATTTTTGCCAATTTCCATAAGATATGCATTTGGTTTTGGATGATATGCGAATCATAAGTTATGTTGAAAGATTTTTCCAATCTATTATTTGAGTTGGCCAGTGTTAGGCGAGGCGTACACCGGTTAGTCAAGACAAGACAAGACGAGATTAGTCACGTTTAGTCACAGTACTTCACATAGTTGCTTATGGAGCAACACACACCAATTAGTCATTGCATATGTGTGTGCTGCTTCATAAACAACAATGGAAATTACTGTGAATAAACGTGACTAATCTCGTTTGTCTTGTCTTGACTGACCGGTGTACGCCCAGCCTTAGTTTTCATCGTTTTATGCCTTAAAACAATATCAAGAGTAGAGAGACTATTTTCATTGTTAGAAAAGTTGAAATAAAACACTAAAATATATTGTAAATTCCACTATTTAATTTTATTAACAGCACTGGACTGAGGTTTCGTGGCTAATCCAGTCACATTTTCAACAATTGCCAATATCTTTTATGGCTGGATTCCACGATCCAGTAGACGTTCAGGTTACTGGAGGCAGGTGGATCATAATAGTATCGTCAACTCTATACAAACAAGTAGTCCAATGCACAATGACTGCGGTGCATTATTGGACTATTTGTTTGTATAGAGTTGATGATCATATGAGGCTAGGCGTACACCGGTTAGTCAAGACAAGACAAGACGAGATTAGTCACAGTAGTTCACAGTAATTCACATAGCTGCTTATGAAGCAGCACACACCGATGCAATGACTAATCGGTGTGTGTTGCTTCATAAGCAACTATGTGAATTACTGTGAATTACTGTGACTAAATGTGACTAATCTCGTCTTGTCTTGTCTTGACTAACCAGTGTACGCCTAGCATAATGTCTACTAAAATTGTGAAATCCAGCCATTAGTGTTTTATTTCATCATGGAGTTCCACAACATCAATAAGATTTCTAGAAATGATTTGGAAAAGTTATTTTTGATGACGTTTCTCTCGAAGTATAGCAGGATTCTTTTAAATTGTCAGAAACAGCTGATTGATGTACGCTCGTTCACTAACGTTAAATCAGCTGTTTTCTGACAAGTTAAAAGAATCCTGCTATATTTATTCAGTGATGTACACATAATACTTAATGAAAGTTTCAACAGGCTTAAGCCCAAAACTGTCCCTCTTCAAATTTAGAAAAAATTCCAAAATTTAGGTTATGATCCATATCTTTCAAAGTCACAATTTTTCACTCCGAAAACGAAACAATTGGAAATTTTTGAATAATGAGTGAAAAATGTTTAAAAAATGAGTGAATGAGTCCATGTTTGCCTGCAATCCCTTATCAAAATTCAAAAGTATGGCGGTGGTGGGAATAAAAAATGTTCTAATACACTGTTATGGACCATTTCACACCAATGACCACACTGTGATTATACAGTCTGTATTAATAGCGAATTTTGGGTCTGTACTTACCATACTTCAAAACTTCCAGTGTACTGGGATCTAGATATTTGATTTCGAAAACACGAACTGATTTCCGTCCATCCGACAAAGAGTACTGGAAGAGTTCGACTCCATCATAGTATTCAATCTCCAAAAACTCACCACGGGCGGTGAATTCGTTGACAATTCTCAAAAACGTGTATGTCTGTTGGATGAATGGAAACGGCAAATGAATAAATAAAAAATGTTCACATTTTTATGATGAATGTAAACATCAAACACTAAGGCTAAGGCTAGGCGTACACCGGTTAGTCAAGACAAGACAAGACGAAATTAGTCACGTTTAGTCATAGTAATTCACATAGTTGCTTATGAAGCAGCACACACCGATGCAATGACTAATCGGTGTGTGTTGCTTCATAATCGATTTTTCATCTTTATTTTGGCGCAAACTGCGTGAAAATTGGTCTACTCAAACTTATCCACGAACTAAGGCCGTTTGCCCACGAAGCAACTGCTATCTCACTTCAGTCAGCAACGCAGCATTGCCAGATAACATTTGGCTGTTTTTCGAGTGATCGGGTAATCTAACCTATTAGCCAATGGTATCTGGCAACGCAGGGTTGCTGACTGAAGTCAGATAGCAGTTGCTCCGTGGGCATACGACTAGTCGGACACTAAATTCTTTCCATATACGAGATCCATATACATATATCTTGTATAAGATGTTATCAAGGCTTTTTAGAGAGAAAATATGCATCCTTTGAATAACTGAATGCAAAGAGCAATACTATGATGTATTTAGATTGTGTTAAAAATACAGAGTGATTCAAAAAGAATACCACAACTTTAAAACTTTTTATTTAATGGAAGAAATATAATAGAACCTTCAATTAT
>CM029537.1:2177754-2196392 GCA_017141395.1 Laodelphax striatellus
TCTTCCAGGATATACTGAATATCTCTTATTCGCTCCCCGTCCCTGTAAAATAAGCAATGGAAGCATCTCCTTATATCTGTGCCTCGATACTATCGATTAAAATATCGATGTTTCAATAGTTGATGTGTCAATAATGTAACAAAAACCAATAAATTATCTTCAAGTGGGAACTAACACTGGCAAAGACAATAGGTATTGTAGTAGGTAAGAAGTGAATTACTCAACATTACATTATGATTTGCATGTCATTTCAATAAAATCTTTTGGAATTGGAAAAAGAATGGTGGATTTGTCTGAGCTAACCTTTTAAAAGTGTTACATAAAATGGCCACACTGTGATTATACATTCTCTGTATTTTTAACGTAGGATGAATTATAGAATTCACATGTTATTTCCCAAATAATAATTCCAATTTTATTTTGTTGAATAATATTGATTGAATACATTTATTGTGCGTGCATACCTGGATATTGGTAATCCTGCTTCTGGCTCTTTGAGGAGAAGGGAACCCTCTGAAATTGACAACAAACAATATTTAATTAATTATTTATTTATTTAGCGTATGTCTTTTAATAGTGGGGAAACCCGTGTAGGGTTGTTCCACTTCACCAACATAACCAACTATCCCTTGATAGGGAACATGGTGAAAGTTTGTTTTCAATTTAATAATTATCAATTGTTAACAATTTAATAGTGTATTATCATGGATATCATAACTAGTGCCATAAAATCAATGGAGGATTCATAGTTTGAGTAACAGTTTTATTCATAATCTTCTCCAACTATGAATTTAGGAAGTTTTATAAGAAGTTTTTCTTCATTCAAAAATTTCAGCTGGCACAGTAGTACCTACACCTGTAGGTACTGTAGTGTACGGTACTGTAGAGGTAGTGCAGAATAAGCTGAGCCCTGAGTGGGGGAAGAGGTAGGCTAGGGTGGGAGTGGCTGCCAGGGAAGGGGAAGCTTTTGCTGGCGACCGGCCGATCCCCACCACTCAAAAACCAGTTTTAGCCAGTTCTCCGTTCAAGGCCAGGGCTCACCTTGTTTTGCACTATCTCTAGCGTACTTGTTGATTCAGAAATCAATAATTAAATCCGTGTATTGTTATGATATCATAGTTATTATTGAAAAGAACTCACCATATATAATTGCACGTTTCTCTTCAAAACTCTTGTATTTGACTTCAGTGAACTTGATTCCTTGTTTTGTTATGTTACTGATACTGTCCAAGTTGATTACATGCAGTTCAATGATTCCATCTGAGTAGGTGACCTGACCAACTTCTTTAGCACTCATTGCTTCGCTTCTAATGCGGTAGAACTTCTTATTCTTTGACAAAAGAGAAGGAAATTCAGGACAAATTAGTGATTTATTATTTCAAAAATAATTCAGAATATTGCGATAGTTTCTCTAATGCTTCCTATGTTTCAGCCAAGAAAATTCTATCAATAGAAGTAGAAAAACTAGAATTGATGATGATTTCAGTCAAGTTATAAAAATTATTATAACCAATTATTATTGTTTTCAAATATAAACCAGTTTTATATGCGGCTTAAAAACATTCAAAAGATGAAATTTTGCTAGAAAATTGCAAAAACAATCAATCAATTCCAAAGTACAGTAATAATATGCCTCTAAGCTTTAGTAGCTTAGAGTAGATAATTTTTTTCAATTCTGGGACACATGGGGCTTGGAGGGGGGTTGTTGAGGGCGAGGGTAACGTCATGGTCCCAGAATTGACAAAAACTATTTACTTTCATGACTTGACCTGATGATCACTTAGCAATTATTGTCTATTCACAGCAGTTGGTTAACTGAAGCATCTAATGATTCCTTACACAATGATCATGAATCATGAATCACAACAATTTTATAATATTCTCAATTTTTTTTAAATACATTCAACTTACCTCATCAGTGTTGCACAACCAGACTTGTTCATTGATGATGGTGAAGTGTTCAAGAACTTCTTTATGTGACAGTGGTACCAACAGAGATGTTTTCCATTTGGTGACGTTTAGTGCCAACTTGGGTCTGAATTCGGCAGGAAATGGGTTTGATCCTTGTAGTGATTTGCAGCTTTAAATCAGAAGAAAACATCTCATCAACCTTTTGTATGTCTTAAATATTAAAGAAGAAAACATCTCATCAACCTTCAGTATGTCTTAAATATTAAAACAAATTATAGTATGAGCAAAAATTTAGATAAACAAATTTTGGAGTATAAACTTGCTGATAAACTTCTCTTACATTACTTTGAATTTATTCTCATGTTATCAAATTTTGATAGATTTTTATTTCATCTTTTTCAATCCATCCTTTTTCCTTCATCATGTCTCATCTTTCCTCTCTCTTTTCTTCTAGTTTTTTTTCTCTCATTTTATTAAATTCTTTGAATTTTTTAATACAGTAATTTTTATAACATAATTTTAAAATGAAGTTTCCCAAAATTTTTCTGTTTGTTGATTATGTTAATTGAATGCGACTCATGCCTGCGCACAGGTTTCTAACCTATGCAGGTATTATTTTTTCTCATACTATAATATTTACATGTTTTCATTAGTGTATATACTGGTAACAAACATTATTGTTCATTGTACTTTTCATGTTTTTTTTCCTTTTCTTTCTCCTTTGTTTGTACTGTGTATTGTATTGTATTGTGTTTTTTTGGGAAATAAATTTCAATTTCAATTTCAATTTCAATTTCAATTTCATCATATGGCAGTCAGGATGAAATCAAATGTTTAATTTTGGTTGAATTCAACTCCAGTCAACATTGATTTTAACAATATTTTCAATATATATATTATATATATGACGTCATGGCAGTGAGTAAGTGGGGGGGCGGGGATGATACGTCATGGATGACCTTGAGATGCTCCAGAATTGACAATTTAATCCTATTGTAGCCGATACATAGAAATATAATAATTGCCAATACAAATAAATGAAACTGATTGATAGCTTACATAGCAGAGCTTGATGAATCTCCAATTTTATCCTTGGGAAGTGGAAATGATCCAAGTACAAGACTGGGTCCCTTTGTTGAAACTTGGGAAACATAATTCTGATTTTCACCCAATGCGAAAGTGACCTCTGTGAAGTAGCCATTCTCCTTGTCAGTCCTCTGTTTTGTCAAGATTACTGATTTCAAACTGTAGAATTAATAGAACAAATCAGTATTTAAATGATAATATATATTGATCGAAGTAATGGTTGCTACACTTACAGAGACTGTATAAATACAGTGAGGACTGGTATGAAAGGTCCCATAAAAGTATGTTGGAACATTTATTCTTCTGCTACCGCCATACTTTTGCCAATGTTTTGAATTCTGATATGGGCAAATTTGAACCCATTCACTCATTTGTCAAACTTCTTTCAAGAAAAACAAAATTAAAAATCACTTATCTAACATTTTTTCGTTTTTCTACCTCTATATTATAGAACTGAAAACTTATTTGAAAGCTTTAAATGGTAAAAACTAACTGAATAAGGAGACTTGATGTTGTCAAAACTACATATTCAATAAAACAACGAGATACTGCAGTTTTGGTTGTTACACCATTATCAATCTCTGGTAATCTCAAGCTAAAGTACAGCGTAGCAGAATTCATACTCGTGACCGAGCGCTGGGATTGGCAGTTGAATGGCCTACCAAGGTGAACAACTGCCATTGGCCTAGATAAGCTCCTCCCACAATGGGCGGTTTCTACATCACAGCAATGGCGGTTCAAACAATTAACATAGTAAAGAAAGGTGATTGATATTTACAAAAGCGGATGAAATAAATAGGAATGCTTGAAGAGAACAATGTGGAATAAAAATAACAAGAAAATTCAATGACAAACAAACTTAGACTTATGATACATATCTAGAATACATTTAACTTTGGGTGAAAAGTAGTTGATAAATTCAACTGGCTTAGGAAAAAAGTGCAAAATAGTAAATCTCTAATTACTTGTAAGTTGGAGCATTATTCAAAGCATTGGACATCAGGTTGACCTTGCCATCTGTGAAAAATGAAAAGTGAAAATCATTAAGAGAATTAATATTAAAAGAACAAGAAAATAATCCTATGTCATGTAGAATAGCTCATTTTATGAGCATCTAGGGGGAATAGTGCATTTTTTTCGACTGAGGGAAACTGTTATTGCCAGAGGGCGTATCCAAGGGCAACAATAATTATTGTTCCTGAGGGAGAAACGTACTGTACCGTGATGCACACAACATTTTTCCTCCACCTACTCCAAAAAAATATGAAAATATTATAAAATATAAAAATGTTTTATCTCTGTGCAGCCCCGTCATAGATGAACGCTCTCGTATACTGGTAGAGATGACATAACGAAACTTACAATCGAAATACAGCTACTTTTTTCTTATACCAAAATTCAGTGTTGCCTCGGTTTTACAAGCCCCGGTTTAACGAATATCCTGATTTATCATATTTATTCCACCTCCCCTTCATACTAAAGGCGCTTATTGACAGGGAAAGTAGAGAGAGAAAGTAACTCCCAGCAAGTACTTGCCTCTTCAACTTACCTCTTACTTTCCCTGTCTATAGGAGTACTTTCCTCTTCAGAAAAAGTAATCACTTTCTGGAAGTAAGATAAAACTTGTTTGTTTTTATTTGCCACTCCAAGGAGAGTAGAGAGTCACGTGGGTGGTCATGTGATCACTTTCTTCTACTTTCAGCCAGTAGAGCAGAAGAGACACATCGTTTTAATAATCAGATGATTTGTGGAAATAATGACATGTGTTGAAAAAAACATTGAAAAGTAAAGAAGAGAAGGCAAGTTACTTCCAGCAAGTACTTGCTGGAAGTTACTTTCTTTCTCTACTTTCCCTGTCAATAAGCGCCTTTACAAAAACCTTAATTTAGTGTATATTGCAACCTTGTTCTCACAAATACCATACCTCGATATGCAGAGACTGTACAATCACAGTGTGGCCATTTGATGTAACACTTTTGATTGGGTAGCTGGGATAATTCCACCATACTTTTATTTGACAATTCCAAAAGATTGCATAGAAATGATCCTCAAATCATTATGTTATGCTGAGTGATTCACATCCTACCTACAATTTGCATTTGCAAGAGTTGGTTTTCATCTTTTTATGCTTATAAAACAATATAACAATACCAAGAGTAGAGAGACTATTTTTGATGTTTGAAAAATTATTTTTGATGTTGTTTATCTCAAAATAAGTTTGAAAAATGAGTGAATGGGTTCATGTTTGTCTGTAATCCCCTATCAGAATTTAAAAATTTGGCAAACGTATGGTGGTGGCAGCAGTTAAATATGTTCCAACACACTGTTATGGACCTTTTCACACCAATGACCACACATTATCTGTATTTAGGGGGGAAATTATTTATGAGCGGGATTCTATGACCCTGAGTTTTAGGGCACTTTCACAACAATGACCGCTCTGTGATTATACAGTCTCTGTATTATCTACTATATGAACTTATGATATCTAAAAGTATGTACTCACGATAGGTTACTGCTCGAGAATTCAACCGATCATAGTACTTTATCTCTCTTATTTTAGCAGTTCTTGCAGTGTCCAAAAATGTTTTAGTCGAGACAGTTATTCCATCAACGTATTTTAGTTCGAAAAACTCCTTTTTCCCCACCAGCTCATTTACAATTCGAACGAATGTAATATTCTAGCAATGGAAGAAAGACATGATTAAATGTTTATAAATATTGAGAGAAACTATCATCAAATTAGTAAAGATTCTTCTTTGTCAGAAAGCAAATCCGTTACTACAGTGCGTTTCTAAAATAGACCGAAAAACTTCGTGAGCGGTTTTCTGACATTGAAATTAAGAAGGAAGTTCCAGTAAGCATGGAATACGTAAGTATAGCAGGATCCTTTCAACTTGTCAGAAATCAGCTGTTTCAAAGAGCAATATCACAATACCTACAAATGCTGAATCTCGCAGATTATTGAAAAAGTCTTTTAAAAAGTTATTCTTTGAAAGGTATTCTTTAAAATGGTCTTTTAAAGACTTTAAAGGTCTTTGAGACTTTTAAGCCTTTTGATTATTGTGTTGAAATCAATGTTTAATTATTACCAAAACAGCTGATTTCTGACAAGTTAATTGTATCCTGCTATAATCTTAGTTTTGGGCCAGCTGGTGTAGGTTTCAATTATATAGAAATCAGCTAGTCCAAAACTTATATTGCGAGAACTAAGTTTACTTTACGTTGGTGGAATCGGGCCTAAAAGATTAAGGGCCGGTTCATGAGCTCAGGATTTAGCCAAGTCCTAGATTAAAACGGGTGGCTACTGTAGCATCGACAAACGTTTGTCTCGAAAGGTTATTGGGTTAGCAGCATAGAGAGCCCTTAGTACATAGTAAAGAGGCTAACGTTTGTCGATGCTACTGTGGCCACCCGTTTTAGTCTAGGACTTTGCTAAATCCCGAGCTCATGAACCGGCCCTTACAGTTTTTCAGTTGCTCTAATACAAACCACTAGACATACAAATCTTCTATGAGGCAAAAACGCTATTTCTTTACCTCTGATTCGTTTGTGCAGTTCCAGACCTCTTTCCTTGTGAAGGAGAAGTAGCTGTGGAAAATTGTCTTATTGGGGAACAGCTTATCTGGATTTGTGTAGACCGCTACATCAGTTTCATAGTCCGTGTTGTTATAATTGCTTAGAGGTGACTTCGTACATCTACAAAACATGAATTATTCATAGATTTTTATTCTTGCGATTCTTGGTAAAATAAAATGGAATGAAAAAATTGGTTTCAAGTGAGATTTTCTATGGCCTAAAATCCGTGGCCCTCCAATGTGTTACGTGATGATTTTTGACCCGTTTTACGAGAGTTTTGACCCGCTGACAGTTAAAAATTAATTTACATTGTATTTTATTGAATATTAAATAATATTAATCCCAAAACGTATTTAAAAATGAACCTCACTGTTTCATTTGGGTGGGCCCGGCCCACTTGGCCCTTATTTATGGAAGCGCCGCCACTGATTATTACGTACTTCAAATAAATACAGTAATTGAAGTACGTAATAATGTATAATGTAAGATTATGCATTATTACGTACTTCAAATAAATACAGTAATTGAAGTATGTAATAATTTATAATCTTGATACAATGTATGATTTATCTAATGTATGATTAGATACATTTCATGTTTTGAATAGTTTAAGAAGTAGAATCCAGTCTTTCATTCATCTATCTATACTATCATAAAAATGAGATGGTGCCTGTCTGTCTTATGCATGAAGTTTGTCTGTATACTAAGGAAGGACATAGGCCTATTTACATATTTCAAGGATTTGAAATTAAGCTCTAAGCATTGATAAGGTAATGTTGATAAAAATCATATGTTTTTAAACTTATATTAGAGGCTTTTTTAAATTAATACCATATGTTGAAAGTATGATTTAGGGCCGGTTTCTCCAACGACAGTTAAACGAATTTTTAGCACACACTCATGCAATGACTAATCGGTGTGTGTTGCTTCATAAGCAAATATGTGATGTACTGTGACTAAACGAGACTAATCTCGTCTTGTCTTGTCTTGACTAACCGGTGTACGCCCAGCCTAAGCATTGATAAGGTAATGTTGATAAAAATCATATGTGTTTCAACATTATATTAGAGGCTTTGTTATATTAATAGCATATGTTGAGAGTATGATTTAGGGCCGGTTTCTCCAATGACAGTTGAACCAATTTTTAGTTTAAACTTGAGTTTTACCACTCACTAGAAACGTTATTGTCAGAGAGTCCGATGTTCGAACAGCTGACCATTTGATTCAATGTTACCATCATTGAATCAAATAGTCAGCTGTTTGTGCATCGAACTTTCTGACAAAAAAGTTTCTAGTGAGTGGTAAAACGTAAGTTTAAACTATAAATTGGTTCAACTGTCGTTGGAGAAACAGGCCCTTTGGATAATAAAAACATAGAGCCGCCATAATCCATCAAAAATGTATCCCAAATTCAAAAACATAAACCTCGATAAAATGAACTCACTCAACCACAGTGCTCTGATTGGTATTAAACACGATTTCGCCCCATGTTCCCACATAGAGAGTAGGCCCTGCATGACTGATCTGTCTGTTATTGTAATAATTATTTGGCGAGTAGGTGGTATCTGACCTGGAAAAATGAATAAATTATTACAGAGACTATATATCCGGTGTCTTAGTCAAAACTGCATTCTTGAAATGACCGTAAAAATAAACGAATGAATATTTCAAAACTGTATTGTTACTATCTTTTAATCTACTTTAAAAAACATTTAAGAAACAACATTCAAATTGTCATACCCGATCATTTCATGGAGAAATTTTTTCATTTCGGGATATCACCTGATTAATTGGAAAAAACATGTTTGTGAACATTCATGCTCATATATGGGCTGTATGACTTGTGGCTCCGTCTTGCTGGAATAAGGTTTCATTGTTCATTCCATGTTGACGGAGCTCAGGATTGAAGAACGTACGCAACATTTCCGAATAGCGTTGTTCATTCACATAGAAAACTGCTTGCTCCCTGTCATGAAAAAAAAAAACGGGCCTATGATTCCCAATGAGGACATTGTGCATCGAACTGTTACCTAGCCTGAATGGATTGGTTTTTGATGCGGTTGTTTTGGGTTTTGAACACTCCAAAATCGAAAAATTTGTTTATTCACAAAACCGGAGAGATGGAAATCATCCTCATCATTGGTTCAGCGTACGCTTGCTTCGTGATATGATGGGCGGTTCGCCCCTGTAGAACGTCGATAATTTAGACGTCAAAAATCCGGACCGTCAATAATCGATAATCCGGATTCTTCTCTATTAAATCGTCTCTAATAAAATTGCGTATTTTCTGCCCTTGGCACTAAGCTCCTTACTTTAGAGTTGGCGACGGGAGAATGGCGCGAAGCTTGGTGTAGCGAGGAAAAGGGGAGTGGTTGTCGTTAGGCGAAGGGGGCGTGGCCAAGGTCTTGCATTGAAACTCGATTGCTCTTGAAACAAATTAAGGTGTTTCTTGCGTCAGTTGGAACCTGGTTCAGTGAGAAATATTGCTCACAGATTGAATCACCTTTGTTGGGTTGCACCAACAGTTACTATGCTGTTAACTGATCCCATGTGATGATATGATTAGTTGTACTAATCCTGGATCAAAATTGATCTTGCTTGGTGCAACTTAACATTTGTCCACCCCATAGCATAGCAAGGGTAATCCGCTAGTAAATTGATAAAATAATGAGTTGAAGACAAGATCATGCTTCAATTTATCCATATCCTTCTTCAATCTACCAATAAACTTAAATAAATAGACGAAACTCACTGGCTTTTGCCATCAAGACTGGCAGTGTTAGTATTTGTTGAGTCTGTGGAATCCACCTCTTTTCCGGCATCACTGGTATCGGCATTATTTGTTGATTTTGTGGAATCCGCCTCTTTTTTTGTGGAATCCGCCTCTTTTCCTGCATTACTGGTATCGGCATTATTTGTTGATTTTGTGGAATCCGCCTCTTTTTTTGTGGAATCCGCCTCTTTTTTTGTGGAATCCGCCTCTTTTCCTGCATCACTGGTATCGGCATTATTTGTTGATTTTGTGGAATCCGCCTCTTTTCCTGCATCACTGGTATCGGCGTTATTTGTTGATTTTGTAGAATCCGCCTCTTTTCCTGGAGGACTGGCATCGCCTTTAGTTGATGATTGTATGGAATCCGCCGTACCCGGGCTGAAATCTGACCTGGAAAAATGAATTAATATTATTATTACAGAGCTCTCACAAGGAGAACACAGCTGGTAGGTTTTAGTTTAAACTTACAAAACGTTTTTGTCAGAAAGTCCGATGTTTGAAAAGCTGTCCATTTGATTCAATGTTAGCATCATCAATGTTAAAACAGACCTCAATAGATGACCCTATGAAAAATATTAACGATGGAATATGATTAGAAATTAATCTACTTTTACGTGATAATTAATACACTTGAAATTTCCCATAATCAGGGCTTAGGCCTACACAGAGTGTTACAATAAAAAACATTTTTGCCTTGTTTTTTCCATCTCACTCTGTAACTATCAATCGCACATGAATTTTCAAAAAACGAGAGAGTTCAGCTTGAAAAGCGCTACTAAATGGCGTTTGGAATTTTTCAAATATCTCGAAGGATGAAAAGTTTATTTTTTCACCCCTCCCCTGTACCCCCAAACATTTTCCAAAAATAAAAGAAACAATGCAAACCTGTAGATAATCACTTCCTCTTTCATGTGAATCAAGAAAAGTTTACAAAAAATTAGGGGAGTTTTTCGCGGTTTAAAGAAAATAGGGGGGATTCTTTCAAAATGTCAGATTTTTCCCAACGGTTTCAGCCAAAATCGAATTAATCTCCCACCACCGCCTACCTCCTACTAGTCCCCATCATCAAAATCTGTAACTGTAATGTATTATCTCTAAGGGCCGGTTCATGAGCTCGGGATTTAGCCAAGTCCTAGACTAAAACGGGTGGCTACTGTAGCATCGACAAACGTTTGTCTCGACAGGTTAGTGGGTTAGCAGCATAGAGAGCCCTTAGTACATAGTTTCGAGGCTAACGTTTGTCGATGCTACGGTGGCCACCCGTTTTAGTCTAAGACTTGGCTAAATCCCGAGCTCATGAACCGGCCCTAAGTATGCTTACAGTTGTAAAGTATATGAGACTACCGTGATTTATTTTTGATTACAGTATTCCAGAGCCCTTTACCTTATCTTTGAAAAAAAAACATGAATTCAGGTACTGCGCAGTTTACGGTTCTCCTCCGGTCGGCATTTTTAAAGCTAGAAAGGTGCGGATGATTTAAAATTAAAGTTAAACATTTTTTGCTGAATTTTGCTGTACCTTAAAATTTTATTATCATTAAATACAGATTTTTTAACGGGTGATATATTATAATTTTGTCAGTTTTTGTTGGTTAGAGCGAACTGTCGTTCAAAACAGTTTGTTGTTTTGGTCAAATCGGGCCTAAGTTGGCTTGATTATCTTGATTATAAAAAGATATAGGCTACTGTATTAAGTATATTTTTATACCTTTATCTGTTTCCTTCTTTCCTATCTGTCTATTTTTGAAGCTAAATCAGACTGATAGTCCTATTCAAGAGTGATATTAATACTAATACCATAATATTTTTCAACCAATAAATGTAAGAAGCTTTGTACGGTGAACAAATTATGGAACAATGGTGAAAAAACTTACTTCACTGATGTAATGAGGATCACGATAATTAGATAACAATACATCACAGTAGAGTATTAGAACAATCAAAAAACATATATGACATTGCACGAGTTAAGACTGAAAGATGACAATTGAACTAGACTTTATATAAGATTTAATTAGAATAAATTATGCAATTAATCACGTAGAACGTTATCTGAAGTAGCAGTTATCTGTAACAGTTATTTCTTCTACAGAGATGATAGCTAGATATGTACGAAAACAGTGAATATCTTGAATGTTGTGAGAGTGATTTATTTGGAGTGACGAGTTGAAATTTTAATAAAATGATAAAATTTATATTTATTAGTAAATTTTTTATTAAGATAACTTTGTTTGAGATTGAATAATAACACGAATATTGTAATCGTTACTTGAAGGGTGTTATTTAACAACTTTGGTAACTGTTTTTATCCACTCAAAATAACTGTTTCAACTGTTATTAAATCATCCATCAGTTACTTTTTCCCAAAGTGTGATAGGGGGTACAGAGACTGTATAATCACACTGTGGCCATTTTATATTTCGATTTTCATTGATTAGCTCGGTCAAATCCATCATACTTTTGCCAAGATTTACATTAAGAAGAGAATAATAATTATTTAATTTGATTCTATGAAACTTTCGTTGTAACGTGTAATGAGAAACTGAAGTTGTGAAAACTGTATTATACAGCAGATATTTTCCAATTATAATATTATTTCATTTTTTAAAAGAAGTCTAGTTTTGTAAAAAACAAGCTGTCCCGGCGAACGTCGTATCACATCGATCCCGGCGAACTACACATCGATTTTACAGGAGCATTATTGTTTGGACTGGATCAGAATGGATGTCATGTTTGATAGGTTACGTCATTAATTTACTTATTAATTATTAATTATAAAGGGATTTTCTTATATTTTGATACATATTATGTTAAACAGTGCTGTAACAATTCAAACTAATCCAAAATCATCTAAATCGGTTCAGCCGTTCTCGAGTTATAAGCGAGCGTACAGACACCAACTCTCTTTTATTAATATAGATAGATGTATTTTTCTTTGTTTATTTGTTTGAAATTTCCAGCTGACGGTCTTTGATCAAGCCGTGTTGTGTGTTTAATATTTCTTGTATAATATTGTTTCTGATGAATAAAGCACCGTGGCGAAGTGTGGTATACTTAACCGGTCATCGCCGGGAATATGTTGTATAGGAAATATACCCGGCTATGACCGGTCAAATATATCACGCTTCGCCACGGAAAAGCACTTTTATGTCTATCTATTTATATACATATCAAAAATTCCTCCAAACGATGAAATTTTATCTACCATCCTATTGAGAAGATAACTGAATCATATGTTATGTTATAGTGCTTTACACTCTTAGTTAGACAGCTGGCCAGCTTGGTGCGTTATCTAATTGAAATGCCCGGCAATGTTGTCATATTGTGTGCTGTTCAATCTGACTTCTTTTATTTCTTCTTCTCTTCCTTCTTGGTTTTCTTCTTCTTCTTCTTCTCCTCCTCCTCCTTCTTCTTCTTCTCCTGCTCCTTCTTCTTCCTCTTCTTCATCTTCTTTTTCTTCTTCTTCTTCTTCTTCTTCTTCTTCTTCTTCTTCTTCTTCTTCTTCTCCTCCTCCTCCTCCTCCTCCTCCTCCTCCTCCTCCTCCTCCTCCTCCTCCTCCTCCTCCTCCTCCTCCTCCTCCTCCTCCTCCTCCTCCTCCTCCTTCTTCTTCTTCTTCTTCTTCTTCTTCTTCTTCTTCTTCTTCTTCTTCTTCTTCTTCTTCTTCTTCTTCTTCTTCTTCTTCTTCTTCTTCTTCTTCTTCTTCTTCTTCTTCTTCTTCTTCTTCTTCTTCTTCTTCTTCTTCTTCTTCTTCTTCTTCTTCTTCTTCTTCTTCTTCTTCTTCTTCTTCTTCTTCTTCTTCTTCTTCTTCTTCTTCTTCTTCTTCTTCTTCTTCTTCTTCTTCTTCTTCTTCTTCTTCTTCTTCTTCTTCTTCTTCTTCTTCTTCTTCTTCTTCTTCTTCTTCTTCTTCTTCTTCTTCTTCTTCTTCTTCTTCTTCTTCTTCTTCTTCTTCTTCTTCTTCTTCTTCTTCTTCTTCTTCTTCTTCTTCTTCTTCTTCTTCTTCTTCTTCTTCTTCTTCTTCTTCTTCTTCTTCTTCTTTGGGTTCTGGAAGAATCTTACCTGTAAATTCAGTTTGGGATCTTTAAAAATAATCTTTTATTCTTCAAAAGCTTTCAAAGCCAACAGTTCAAAGTTTCTTCATAGATTTGGCTTTCAACCTGTTGTCTTCGAACGCAAGTCATTGACGTCAATGTGAATCATTAGTGATTCAACGAACACCTGCATTGGTAACGGTGATCCACAAAGTATGATTGTTTTTCTCGACTTCATACTCTGCAAAGATGTAGAGAATAGGCTGCGAAAGATCTCGGTAAAAAAATAATGCGATTAGGATTACATTTTTGAAGTAATCTCCTGCTAGAGCTCTCACTTCAATCCAGAGCTTCAAGTAGGATGAGAATGGGCACTCCAGTGCACCATGACCTTGACCTTGACCCACGACCTCCTCGTCACCTTGACCTTGAAAGTGTGCCAGAATGCCCCATGACCTTGAAAGTGTACCAGAAGCCCCATGACCTTGAAAAAGAACGAGAATGCCCCATGACCTTGAAAAAGTACGAGAATGCCCCATGACCTTGAATGGGTGTCATACGCCTTATAGTTTCCCGATTAATGGTCCAATCGATTCGCAATGTTGTTTTTAGTAGTCTCAGAAAGTTTCAACGCATTATCTCGAAAACTGAGCACTCTATGATTGTTTTTGTCTCTTTATGCACTGTTATTTGGGGCTCATTTCAGGTAACAGTCAGTATGTAGTCAAACTACATACCATGATTGCTATTTGCTGTGAGCATCTACGGTGTTGCGCTCTGGCGGATAATCATATGCATCTTTCCTGTACTTTTTAACATGTAATGGATGGGCTTTCAAGTACTTAAAAATCAGTTTATAATTGAAATAGAATTCCATGTTGCTATTTTTTCCTACTTACTAATATTGTTGAATTATGAATGTCGACAGAATTCTGAATAAGTTCTGGAAGAGTCTAAGCATATTTTTAACAATATTAGAAGAAAATCATAAAATTGGTTTCACTCAAAACACAATTTTTGCTTATGTGCCCTTTTACCGGAAATGGCCTCAATTTCTAATGTTTTTTTGCAAGATTATTGTTTTGTAGTGGTATTGCACAAAAGCAGAACAGCTATTTATTTAGCGTATGGCTTTTAATAGAGGGGAGACCCGAGTAGGGTTGTTCCTCTTCACCAATTATCCCTTGATAGGGAACATGGTGAAAGTTTGTTTTCACTCTGAAAACAGACATCAGCTATTGGAAAAATTGGTACGCAAACATCGTGAGTAATTTTTAACCAAAGTGGATATTTCAAAATAAATTTGAATTTGAATTTCTTTCAACTCAATAAATAGCACCAAGCAGAAAAACGGCATTCCACAGTTTGCTGTTTCAGGCGCTACTTCAAAACAATAGAAGGACTAATATTTAAAAGAAAATTTTCAATATCATTCGAATTTATGTCAAGCCAAAAACATTTTTTTCTCAATCTTCACTGCGCATTACTTTTTTCTAATACAACACCTGCGTTTCAGTTGTACTCAAGGTCATAGTTTATTATCATCAAAATAGTTGAAAATGATTTCTTATTCATGTCTGAAATTTTATTTATGGATGAGAAACGTTTGCATGAATTAATTAAAAGGAGTTTGATGTAATAACTATCATTGTTTTTTCAACAGCACAAAACTAGAAAAATATTCAATAATCTGTAACTGAAAACATCCAATTATTGATGTAGTAAATAGGATAATATTGAGGGGAATTTCCAGAATTATTTAAGTATTTCAATAATTCTGGAAATTCTATAAGTATAGTTTTAGTCAATCAATACGAAAGTTGGTTACTTACTGTATTTATAAAGTATTTATAAAGTTTTGTATTAATTGACTAAAACTATGGGTAGTTAAAGTTTGTGTTAACTTTATTAACACACTATTGATTTATAGTAGTGGCGAAGCTTGGTATACTTATGTGGTCATCGCCGGGTATACCACGCTTCGCCACAGATTTATACAGTTAGTGACAATGCAGTTGGTTATGAGAATGGAAGAAAAGAGAATTACAAAGAAGATGACGTTTGACAGAACTACGAAAATATACTAACGGAAAATTACAGAGAGCTAAGAGAAAATAGCAATGGAAAATTACAGCTCTATGGAAAAAACTACGGAAATATACTAACGGGAAATTACAGAGAGATAAGGGAAAATAGCAATGGAACATTACAGCTCTATGGAAAAAATTACGGCAGTATACTAACGAAAATTACAGAGAGCTAAGGGAAAATAACAATTCAATTCAATTCAATTCAATTCAATTTTATTTATTTCCACAATAATATACAAAATCACAAAATATATAAAATACAATTGTACAGGAAATATATTTCCCCACATGGACTCTGGATCCGTGCGTGGGGAAAGAATTCTTATCAAATATAATATTTTAGAAGCTACAACAGTAGTAAAAAATTAAAGTCAGCAATAAATAATATTAACTTTGTGAAGATGAAATAACCATATTGAAATACGTTTAAAAAAAAGGAAAAAAGTAAAAAAAAATTAATAATAATAATAATTCTAGAAGGAATTAGTTCTCTAATACAAGTCCGAAGTATGGTGATCTGATTTTACATAATTGTGTTATATTCACAAATAATTATTTTTCAGTTTGGTCAGAGTCAAAGAGTGCTGCATCGCGAAAGAGAAATCAATTATAATTTTAGGAATAGGCTTAGAAGGCATCTCTCACATGTAGGGTGAGTTGATGAGGGCTTCAGAAGCCTCTCGGCCGATTCCTAGCAGCCAGGCGACTACCTTTTTTTTGTACACAGCAACACTGCATCCCTCAGCCTCTTGTATTTGAAGTGGAAGATTACGATGGAGCAGGTGCACCATACGGAAAGGATTACTGTCAACAGATGTGAAGGTCGCTCTAGGAGTGTCAAATCCGAAATTCAATCTATGTCTGGTTGGGTAGTTGTGTAGCACCTCGGTAAAAATTTCTGTTTTGTAAGATTTGGTAAAAATTAGGAGAGTTTTTATGTATATTTGTCTGATATCAAGGACGCGGAATTCAGAGAAAAGCAGCTCGGTGGAAAATCTAATCGGTTTATTTAGAATTATTTTAATAAGAGATCTTTGTGTGACAGCTAAAGGTTGTAGCGCGGCGGCCGAGACTCCCCCCCACGCCAGTATCCCATACTGGAGCACCGACTGCACGTAGGCAAAGTAAACAGTCCTACTTTGACCCACGGTCAGCACCATAGCAAGCTGCGAAAAGGCGTACATAAATTTTCTGAGCCTTTTTTTGACTTCCTGAATGTGTGGAGCCCAAGACAATTTATGGTCTATAACAACACCTAGGTATTTGTATTTATCAACACGCTCAATTACATTGCAGTTGCAGGTCACCGACCGCAGGTCACCACAGGTATGCAGGGCCAGTCTTCTTGGAGCAAGGTCACTATTATTTCTGAAATAGATTGGTATATGTTTTGTTTTATCAATATTTAATGTTAAAGTGTTCTGGTCGAGCCAGCGCTTGATTCTGACCAAGTCTGCCTCCGCCTGTTCGTAAGCCTCGTCCCACGTGCAGCCGGATGACACCAACGCCGTGTCATCAGCGAAAAGAAACAACTTCCCCTTGGTCGCCACCTTCTCCAGATTATTAATATATATTAAGAACAAGAGCGGTCCCAGTGTACTTCCCTGCACCACCCCATAGTCGATTCCAGTTTTGTCACTATCAATGCCATCAATGCTTACATATTGTAAGCGGCTCTCCAGATAGCTTATGAACCACTCCAGCGAACGAACACCAATGTGCTTTAATTTTGTTATCAACTTACGGCGATCAATGGAATCGAAAGCTTTAGCCAGGTCCAGGAAAGTAACCAGGACACGTTTCTTATCTCCAATTTCAGCTGATATGTATTTAGTCAGTTCAAAGAATGCATGAGAGGTGCCTCTGTCTTGTCTGAAGCCAAATTGGTTATCAGATATTAGTTTCTCACGCTCAAGATAGCTAGCAAGTTGTATTTTAACACATTTTTCCCAGAATCTTTGATAGGGTGCATATTAGAGAAATCGGTCTGTAATTAGATGTTAAGTTATTTTGTCCTGATTTATAGATTGGCACCACTTTGGCTACCTTACATGAGTGTAGGAAAAGTGTTTGAGTTGATACTAAGATCGACTATGTGAAACAAGGGAGTAATCAGTGAATCGATATTATTTTTATAAATTTTGAGGGTATTTTATCCCAGGCCGGTGCAGAGTTGCCCTGGATGCTAGTTACCACCTCAGTCAGCTCCGCGAAACTGGCCGCAGCCAGAACTCAGAACCAGCGGTATGGTCAGCGTCGTCTACCTCGAGTGGTCCGGCGGGGTCGAGAGCCTCAGCCAGCCGGCGTCCAACACTGGCAAAGTAGTCATTGAATTCATTACTAATATGTTTGACCTCATCGGAGGAGGGGGATGCAGTGCCACTGCGTCCACCAAACGCATTCATTGGAAATTTCGATTTACCCGCTGGGCGTCCTGCAACATCATTTACGATACCCCAAAACTTCCTTGGGTCCCCCTGAGCTTCATTAATCTTATTTTTATAATAGTCAAATTTCGCGCGTTTAATTAATGATTTTAAAGTATTTCTGTACCTTTTATATTTAGAATTTATTTGCGCATTTAGGGGGTTTCTTCTGGCCTCTTTACTAAGTTTATCGCGGCGTCGTATGGATGACAGAAGACCACCCGTAATCCAAGGCTTTAACTTTGTGTTTTTTGCTCTGTAAACATGAACTGTTGTGTTTTGTTTTAGCGTATTTAATAAAATTTTGTTCAATTTAACAGAAGCAACATTCACATCATTTGAGTCCAATACTTCCTTCCATGTTTCGTTTTCAAGAGAATTTGTAATGTTTGGCCAATTTATTTTCTCATAGTAATTCCGTTCTGTTTTATTTGTTATTGTATGATTGAAATTAATATTGAGGCATATGACAAAATGATCAGTAATCTCTGTTTGCAAAATTGAAGAGTAAGCATGAGTATTTTTGGGAAGGGAAATGAAAAAATGATCTATGCAGGTGTTACTACTCGGTCGTGTTATCTTATCCACACATGCTACAAGACCGTTTTCACATAAGATATCCAGGTATCGCTCTGCCTGTGTATTGGGGTTAAGAATATCACAGTTAATATCACCAGCGATTATTCTTAGCTTCGATTGATTAGGCGGCGCGGAACTAAGTAAGTCCTGCAGGCCGTTGTTGAAA